>CM065430.1:77030000-77063456 GCA_033030585.1 Hippophae rhamnoides
TAAATTTAAAATTTAAAATTTAAAATTTAAAATTTAAAATTTAAAATTTAAAATTTAAAATTTAAAATTTAAAATTTAAAATTTAAAATTTAAAATTTAAAATTTAAAAATTTAAAATTTAAAATTTAAAATTTAAAATTTAAAATTTAAAATTTAAAATTTAAATTTAAAATTTAAAATTTAAAATTTAAAATTTAAAATTTAAAATTTAAAATTTAAAATTTAAAATTTAAAATTTAAAATTTAAAATTTAAAATTTAAAATTTAAAATTTAAAATTTAAAATTTAAATTTAGATTTAAAATTTAAAATTTAAAATTTAAAATTTAAAATTTAAATTTAAAATTTAAATTTAAATTTAAATTTAAAATTTAATTTAAAATTTAAAATTTAAAAATTTAAATTTAAAATTTAAAATTTAAAATTTAAATTTAAAATTTAAAATTTAAAATTTAAAATTTAAAATTTAAAATTTAAAATTTAAATTTAAAATTTAAAATTTAAAATTTAAAATTTAAAATTTAAAATTTAAAATTTAAAATTTAAAATTTAAAATTTAAAATTTAAAATTTAAAATTTAAAATTTAAAATTTAAAATTTAAAATTTAAAATTTAAAATTTAAAATTTAAAATTTAAAATTTAAAATTTAAAATTTAAATTTAAATTTAAATTTAAAATTTAAAATTTAAAATTTAAAATTTAAAATTTAAAATTAAAATTTAAAATTTAAAATTTAAAATTTAAAATTTAAAAATTTAAAATTTAAAATTTAAAATTTAAAATTTAAAATTTAAAATTTAAAATTTAAAATTTAAAATTTAAAATTTAAAATTTAAAATTTAAATTTAAAATTTAAAATTTAAAATTTAAAATTTAAAATTTAAAATTTAAAATTTAAAATTTAAAATTTAAAATTTAAAATTTAAAATTTAAAATTTAAAATTTAAAATTTAAAATTTAAAATTTAAAATTTAAAATTTAAAATTTAAAATTTAAAATTTAAAATTTAAAATTTAAAATTTAAAATTTAAAATTTAAAATTTAAAATTTAAAATTTAAAATTTAAATTTAAAATTTAAAATTTAAAATTTAAAATTTAAAATTTAAATTTAAAATTTAAAATTTAAAATTTAAAATTTAATTTTAAATTTAAAATTTAAATTAAAATTTAAAATTTAAAATTTAAAATTTAAAATTTAAAATTTAAAATTTAAAATTTAAAATTTAAAATTTAAAATTTAAAATTTAAAATTTAAAATTTAAAATTTAAAATTTAAAATTTAAAATTTAAAATTTAAAATTTAAAATTTAAAATTTAAAATTTAAAATTTAAAATTTAAAATTTAAAATTTAAATTTAAATTTAAATTTAAAATTTAAAATTTAAAAATTTAAAATTTAAAATTTAAAATTTAAAATTTAAAATTTAAAATTTAAAATTTAAAATTTAAAATTTAAAATTTAAAATTTAAAATTTAAAATTTAAAATTTAAAATTTAAAATTTAAAATTTAAAATTTAAATTAAAATTTAAAATTTAAAATTTAAGATTTAAATTTAATTTAAAATTTTAAAAGTTAAATTTAAAATTTAAAATTTAAAATTTAAAATTTAAAATTTAAAATTTAAAATTTAAAATTTAAAATTAAAATTTAAAATTTAAAATTTAAATTTAAAATTTAAATTTAAAATTTAAAATTTAAAATTTAAAATTAAATTTAAAATTTAAAATTTAAAATTTAAATTTAAAATTTAAATTTAAAATTTAAAATTTAAAATTAAAATTTAAAATTTAAAATTTAAAATTTAAAATTTAAAATTTAAAATTTAAAATTTAAAATTTAAAATTTAAAATTTAAAATTTAAAATTTAAAATTTAAAATTTAAAATTTAAAATTTAAAATTTAAAATTTAAAATTTAAAATTTAAAATTTAAAATTTAAAATTAAAATTTAAATTTAAAATTTAAAATTTAAAATTTAAAATTTAAAATTTAAAATTTAAAATTTAAAATTTAAAATTTAAAATTTAAAATTTAAAATTTTAAAATTTAAAATTTAAATTTAAAATTTAAAATTTAAAATTTAAAATTTAAAATTTAAAATTTAAAATTTAAAATTTAAAATTTAAAATTTAAAATTCTTAAAATTTAAAATTTAAAATTTAAAATTTAAAATTTAAAATTTAAAATTTAAAATTTAAAATTTAAAATTTAAAATTTAAAATTTAAATTTAAATTTAAAATTTAAATTTAAAATTTAAAATTTAAAATTTAAAATTTAAAATTTAAATTTAAAATTTAAATTTAAAATTTAAAATTTAAATTTAAAATTTAAAATTAAAATTTAAAATTTAAAATTTAAAATTTAAAATTTAAAATTTAAAATTTAAATTTAAAATTTAAAATTTAAATTTAAAATTTAAAATTTAAAATTTTAAAATTAAAATTTAAAATTTAAAATTTAAAATTTAAAATTTAAAATTTAAAATTTAAAATTTAAAATTTAAAATTTAAATTTAAAATTTAAAATTTAAAATTTAAAATTTAAAATTTAAAATTTAAAATTTAAATTTAAAATTTAAAATTTTAAAATTTAAAATTTAAAATTTAAATTTAAAATTAAAATTTAAAATTTAAATTAAAATTTAAAATTTAAAATTAAATTTAAAATTTAAAATTTAAATTTAAAATTTAAAATTTAAAATTTAAAATTTAAAATTTAAAATTTAAAATTTAAAATTTAAAATTTAAAATTTAAATTTAAAATTTAAAATTTAAAATTTAAAATTTAAAATTTAAAATTTAAAATTTAAAATTTAAAATTTAAAATTTAAAATTTAAAATTTAAAATTTAAAATTTAAATTTGAAATTTAAAATTTAAAATTTAAAATTTAAAATTTAAAATTTAAAATTTAAAATTTAAAATTTAAAATTTAAATTTAAAATTTAAAATTTAAAATTTAAAATTTAAAATTTAAAATTTAAAATTTAAAGTTTAAAATTTAAAATTTAAAATTTAAAATTTAAAATTTAAAATTTAAAATTTAAAATTTAAAATTTAAAATTTAAAATTTAAAATTTAAAATTTAAAATTTAAAATTTAAAATTTAAAATTTAAAATTTAAAATTTAAAATTTAAAATTTAAAATTTGTTTAAATTTAAAATTTAAAATTTAAAATTTAAAATTTAAAATTTAAAATTTAAAATTTAAAATTTAAAATTTAAAATTTAAAATTTAAAATTTAAGGTTTAAAATTTAAAATTTAAAATTTAAAATTTAAAATTTAAAATTTAAAATTTAAAATTTAAAATTTAAAATTTAAAATTTAAAATTTAAAATTTAAAATTTAAAATTTAAAATTTAAAATTTAAATTTAAAATTTAAAATTTAAAATTTAAATTTAAAATTTAAAATTTAAAATTTAAAATTTAAAATTTAAAATTTAAAAATTTAAAATTTAAAATTTAAAATTTAAAATTTAAATTTAAAATTTAAAATTTAAAATTTAAAATTTAAAATTTAAAATTTAAAATTTAAAATTTAAAATTTAAAATTTAAAATTTAAAATTTAAAATTTAAATTTAAAATTTAAAATTTAAAATTTAAAATTTAAAATTTAAAATTTAAAATTTAATTAAAATTTAAAATTTAAAATTTAAAATTTAAAATTTAAAATTTAAAATTTAAAATTTAAAATTTAAAATTTAAAATTTAAAATTTAAAATTTAAAATTTAAAATTTAAAATTTAAAATTTAAAATTTAAAATTTAAAATTTAAAATTTAAAATTTAAAATTTAAAATTTAAAATTTAAAATTTAAAATTTAAAATTTAAAATTTAAAATTTAAAATTTAAAATTTAAAATTTAAAATTTAAAATTTAAAATTTAAAATTTAAAATTTAAAATTTAAAATTTAAAATTTAAAATTTAAATTTAAAATTAATTTAAATTTAAATTTAAAATTTAAAATTTAAAATTTAAATTTAAAAATTTAAAATTTAAAATTTAAAATTTAGGAATTATTTAAAATTTAAAATTTAAAATTTAAATTTAAAATTTAAAATTTAAAATTTAAAATTTAAATTTAAATTTAAAATTTAAAATTTAATTTAAAATTTAAAATTTAAATTTAAAAAAATTTAAAATTTAAAATTTAAAAATTTAAAATTTAAAATTTAAAATTTAAAATTTAAAATTTAAAATTTAAAATTTAAAATTTAAAATTTAAATTTAAAATTTAAAATTTAAAATTTAAAATTTAAAATTTAAAATTTAAAATTTAAAATTTAAAATTTAAAATTTAAAATTTAAAATTTAAAATTTAAAATTTAAAATTTAAAATTTAAAATTTAAAATTTTAAAATTTAAATTTAAAATTTAAATTTAAAATTTAAAATTTAAAATTTAAAATTTAAAATTTAAAATTTAAAATTTAAAATTTAAAATTTAAAATTTAAAATTTAAAATTTAAAATTTAAATTTAAAATTTAAAATTTAAAATTTAAAATTTAAATTTAAAATTTAAAATTTAAAATTTAAAATTTAAAATTTAAAATTTAAAATTTAAAATTTAAAATTTAAAATTTAAAATTTAAATTAATTCAAAATTTAAAATTTAAATTTAAAATTTAAAATTTAAATTTAAAATTTAAAATTTAAAATTTAAAATTTAAAATTTAAAATTTAAATTTAAAATTTAAAATTTAAAATTTAAAATTTAAAATTTAAATTTAAAATTTAAAATTTAAAATTTAAAATTTAAAAAATTTAAAATTTAAAATTTAAAATTTAAAATTTAAAATTTAAAATTTAAAATTTAAAATTTAAAATTTAAAATTTAAAATTTAAAATTTAAAATTTAAAATTTAAATTTAAAATTTAAAATTTAAAAATTCGTTTAAAATTTAAAATTTAAAATTTAAAATTTAAAATTTAAAATTTAAAATTTAAATTTAAAATTAAAATTTAAAATTTAAAATTTTAAAATTTAAAATTTAAAATTTAAATTTAAAATTTAAAATTTAAAATTTAAAATTTAAAATTTAAAATTCAATTTAAAATTTAAAATTCATTTAAATTAAAATTTAAAATTTAAAATTTAAATTTAAATTTAAAATTTAAAATTTAAAATTTAATTAAATTTAAATTTAAAATTTAAAATTTAAAATTTAAATTTAAAATTTAAATTTAAAATTTAAAATTTAAAATTTAAAATTTAAAATTTAAAATTTAAAATTTAAAATTTAAAATTTAAAATTTAAAATTTAAAATTTAAAATTTAAAATTTAAATTTAAAATTTAAAATTTAAAATTTAAAATTTAAAATTTAAAATTTAAAATTTAAAATTTAAAATTTAAAATTTAAAATTTAAAATTTAAAATTTAAAATTTAAAATTTAAAATTTAAAATTTAAATTTAAAATTTAAAATTTAAAATTTAAAATTTAAAATTTAAAATTTAAAATTTAAAATTTAAAATTTAAAATTTAAAATTTAAAATTTAAATTTAAAATTTAAAATTTAAAATTTAAATTTAAATTTAAAATTTAAATTTAAAATTTAAAATTTAAAATTTAAAATTTAAAATTTAAAATTTAAAATTTAAAATTTAAAATTTAAAATTTAAAATTTAAAATTTAAAATTTAAATTTAAAATTTAAGATATAAAATTTAAAATTTAAAATTTAAAATTTAAAATTCAAAATTTAAATTTAAAAATTTAAAATTTAAAATTTAAATTTAAAATTTAAAATTTAAAATTTAAAATTTAAAATTTAAATTTAAAATTTAAAATTTTAAAATTTAAAATTTAAAATTTAAAATTTAAAATTTAAAATTTAAAATTTAAAATTTAAATTTAAAATTTAAAATTTAAAATTTAAAATTTAAAATTTAAAATTTAAAATTTAAAATTTAAATTTAAATTTAAAATTTAAAATTTAAAATTTAAAATTTAAAATTTAAAATTTAAAATTTAAAATTTTAAATTTAAAATTTAAAATTTAAAATTTAAAATTTAAAATTTAAAATTTAAAATTTAAATTTAAAATTTAAAATTTAAAATTTAAAATTTAAAATTTAAATTTAAAATTTAAAATTTAAAATTTAAAATTTAAAATTTAAAATTTAAAATTTAAAATTTAAAATTTAAAATTTAAAATTTAAATTTAAAATTTTTAAATTTAAAATTTAAAATTTAAAATTTAAAATTTAAAATTTAAAATTTAAAATTTAAAAATTTAAAATTTAAAATTTAAAATTTAAAATTTAAAATTAAAATTTAAAATTTAAAATTTAAAATTTAAAATTTAAAATTTAAAATTTAAAATTTAAAATTTAAAATTTAAAATTTAAATTTAAAATTTAAAATTTAAAATTTTAAAATTTAATTAAATTTAAAATTTAAAATTTAAAATTTAAAATTTAAAATTTAAAATTTAAAATTTAAAATTTAAAATTTAAAATTTAAATTTAAAATTTAAAATTTAAAATTTAAATTTAAATTTAAAATTTAGGTTTAAAATTTAAAATTTAAAATTTAAAATTTAAAATTTAAAATTTAAAATTTAAAATTTAAATTTAAAATTTAAAATTTAAAATTTAAAATTTAAAATTTAAAATTTAAATTAAATTTAAAATTTAAATTTAAAATTTAAAATTTAAATTAAATTTAAAATTTAAAATTTAAATTTAAAATTTAAAATTTAAAATTTAAAATTTAAAATTTAAAATTTAAAATTTAAAATTTAAAATTTAAAATTTTAAAATTTAAAATTCCAATTTAAAATTTAAAATTTAAAATTTAAAATTTAAAATTTAAAATTTAAAATTTTAATATAAATTTAAAATTTAAAATTTAAAATTTAAATTTAAAATTTAAAATTTAAAATTTAAAATTTAATTTAAAATTTAAAATTTAAATTTAAAATTTAAATTTAAAATTTAAATTAAAAATTTAAATTTAAATTTAAAATTTAAAATTTAAATTTAAAATTTAAAATTTAAAATTTAAAATTCCAATTAAAATTTAAAATTTAAAATTTAAAATTTAAAATTTAAATTTAAAATTTAAATTGATTTAAAATTTAAAATTTAAATTTAAAATTTAAAATTTAAAATTTAAAATTTAAATTTAAAATTTAAAATTCGGGAAATTTAAAATTTAAAATTCAAAATTAAATTTCAAAATTTAAAATTAAATTCGTTTAAATTTAAAATTCGATTTAAAATTTAAAATTTAAAATTTAAAATTTAAAGTTTAATTTAAAATTTAAAATTTAAAATTTAAATTTAAAATTAAAATTTAAAATTTAAAATTTTAAAATTTAAAATTTAAAATTTAAAATTTAAATTTAAAATTTAAAATTTAAATTTAATTTTAAATTTAAAAATTTAAAATTTAAAATTTAAAATTTAAAATTTAAAATTTAAAATTTAAAATTTAAAATTTAAAATTTAAAATTTAAAATTTAAAATTTAAAATTTAAAATTTAAAATTTAAAATTTAAAATTTAAAATTTAAATTTAATTTAAAATTTAAAATTTAAAATTTAAAATTTAAAATTTAAAATTTAAAATTTAAATTTAAAATTTAAATTTAAAATTTAAAATTTAAAATTTAAAATTTAAAATTTAAATTTAAAATTTAAAATTTAAATTTAAATTTAAAATTTAAAATTTAAAATTTAAAATTTAAAATTTAAAATTTAAAATTTAAAATTTAAAATTTTAAAATTTAAAATTTAAAATTTAAAATTTAAAATTTTAAAATTTAAAATTTAAAATTTAAAATTTAAAATTTAAAATTTAAAATTTAAAATTTAAAATTTAAAATTTAAAATTTAAAATTTAGGAAATTTAAAATTTAAAATTTAAAATTTAAAATTTAAAATTTAAATTTAAAATTTAAAATTTAAAATTTAAAATTTAAAATTTAAAATTTAAAATTTAAAATTTAAAATTTAAAATTTAAAATTTAAAATTTAAAATTTAAAATTTAAAATTTAAAATTTAAAATTTAAAATTTAAAATTTAAAATTTAAAATTTAAATTTAAAATTTAATTTAAAATTTAAAATTTAAAATTTAAAATTTAAATTTAAAATTTAAAATTTAAAATTTAAAATTTTAAAATTTAAAATTTAAAATTTAAAATTTAAAATTTAAAATTTAAAATTTAAAATTTAAAATTTAAAATTTAAAATTTAAAATTTAAAATTTAAAATTTAAAATTTAAAATTTAAAATTTAAAATTTAAAATTTAAAATTTTAAAATTTAAATTTAAAATTTAAAATTTAAAATTTAAAATTTAAAATTTAAAATTTAAAATTTAAAATTTAAAATTTAAATTTAAAATTTAAAATTTAAATTTAAAATTTAAATTTTAAAATTTAAATTAAATTTAAAATTTAAAATTTAAAATTTAAAATTTAAAATTTAAAATTTAAATTTAAAATTTAAAATTTAAAATTTAAAATTTAAAATTTAAAATTTAAAATTTAAAATTTAAAATTTAAAATTTTAAAATTTAAAATTTAAAATTTAAAATTTTAAAATTTAAAATTTAAAATTTAAAATTTAAAATTTAAAATTTAAAATTTAAAATTTAAAATTTAAATTTAAAATTTAAAATTTAAAATTTTTAAAATTTAAAATTTAAAATTTAAAATTTTAAAATTTAAAATTTAAAATTTAAAATTTAAAATTTTAAAATTTAAAATTTAAAATTTAAAATTTAAAATTTAAAATTTAAAATTTAAAATTTAAAATTTAAAATTTAAAATTTAAAATTTAAAATTTAAAATTTTAAATTTAAAATTTAAAATTTAAAATTTAAAATTTAAAATTTAAAATTTAAAATTTAAAATTTAAAATTTAAAATTTAAAATTTAAAATTTAAATTTAAAATTTAAAATTTAAAATTTAAAATTTAAAATTTAAAATTTAAAATTTAAAATTTAAAATTTAAAATTTAAAATTTAAAATTTAAAATTTAAAATTAAAATTTAAAATTTAAAATTTAAAATTTAAAATTTAAAATTTAAAATTTAAATTTAAAAATTAAAATTTAAAATTTAAAATTTAAAATTTAAAATTTAAAATTTAAAATTTAAAATTTAAAATTTATTTAAAATTTAAAATTTTAAAATTTAAAATTTAAAATTTAAAATTTAAAATTTAAAATTTAAAATTTAAAATTTAAATTTAAAATTTAAATTAAAATTTAAAATTTAAAATTTAAATTCGTTAAATTTAAAATTTAAAATTTAAAATTTAAAATTTAAAATTTAAAATTTAAAATTTAAAATTTAAAATTTAAAATTTAAATTTAAATTTAAATTTAAAATTCCAAAATTTAAAATTTAAAATTTAGGTTAAAATTTAAATTTAAAATTTAAAATTTAGGTTTAAAATTCGAATTTAAAATTTAAATTTAAAATTTAAAATTTAAAATTAAAATTTAAAATTAGGAATTTAAAATTTAAAATTTAAAATTTAAAATTTAAAATTTAAAATTTAAAATTTAAAATTTAAAATTTAAATTTAAAATTTAAAATTTAAAATTTAAATTTGAAATTTAAAATTTAAATTTAAAATTTAAATTTAAAATTTAAAATTTAAATTTAAATTTAAATTTAAAATTTAAAATTTAAATTTAAAATTTAAAATTTAAAATTTAAATTTAAAATTTAAAAATTTAAAATTTAAATTTAAAATTTAAAATTTAAAATTTAAAATTTAAAATTTAAAATTTAAAATTTAAAATTTAAAATTTAAAATTTAAAATTTAAAATTTAAAATTTAAATTTAAATTTAAAATTTAAAATTTAAAATTTAAAATTTAAAATTTAAAATTTAAATTAAAATTTAAAATTTAAAATTTTAAAATTTAAAATTTAAAATTTAAATTTAAAATTTAAAATTTAAAATTTAAAATTTAAAATTTAAAATTTAAAATTTAAAATTTAAAATTTAAAATTTAAAATTTAAAATTTAAATTTAAAATTTAAAATTTAAAATTTAAAATTTAAAATTTAAAATTTAAAATTTAAAATTTAGAATTTAGAATTTAAATTTAAAATTTAAAATTTAAAATTTAAATTTAAAATTTAAAATTTAAAATTTAAAATTTAAAATTTAAATTTAAAATTTAAAATTTAAAATTTAAAATTTAAAATTTAAAATTTAAATTTAAAATTTAAAATTTAAAATTTAAAATTTAAAATTTAAAATTTAAAATTTAAAATTTAAAATTTAAAATTTAAAATTTAAATTTAAAATTTAAAATTTAAAATTTTAAAATTTAAATTTAAAATTTAAAATTTAAAATTTAAAATTTAAAATTTTAAAATTTAAAATTGAAATTGAAATTCTAAATTCTAAATTTAACATTTAAAATTAAAATTAAAATTTAAAATTTAAAATTTTAAATTTAAAATTTAAAATTTAAAATTTAAAATTTAAAATTTAAAATTTAAAATTTAAATTTAAATTTAAAATTTAAAATTTAAAATTTAAAATTTAAAATTTAAAATTTAAAATTTAAAATTTAAAATTTAAAATTTAAATTTAAAATTTAAAATTTAAAATTTAAAATTTAAAATTTAAAATTTAAAATTTAAAATTTAAAATTTAAAATTTAAAATTTAAAATTTAAAATTTAAAATTTAAAATTTAAAATTTAAAATTTAAATTAATTTTAAATTTAAAATTTAAAATTAAATTTAAAATTTAAAATTTAAAATTTAAATTTAAAATTTAAAATTTAAAATTTAAAATTTAAAATTTAAATTTAAAATTTAAAATTTAAAATTTAAAATTTAAAATTCTTAAAATTTAAAATTTAAAATTTAAAATTTAAAATTTAAATTTAAAATTTAAAATTTAAAATTTAAAATTTAAAATTTAAATTTAAAATTTAAAATTTAAATTTAAAATTCGGAATTAAAATTTAAAATTTAAAATTTAAAATTTAAAATTTAAAATTTAAAATTTCAAATTTAAAATTTAAATTCAAAATTTAAAATTTAAAATTCGAAATTTCAAATTTCAAATTTAAAATTTAAAATTCAAAATTCAAATTTAAATTAAAATTTAAATTTAAATTAAAATTCCAAATTCCAATTTAAAATTTAAAATTAAAATTTAAAATTTAAAATTTAAATTTAAAATTTAAATTTAAATTTAAAATTTAAAATTTAAAATTTAAAATTTAAAATTTAAAATTTAAAATTTAAAATTTAAAATTTAAAATTTAAAATTTAAAATTTAAAATTTAAAATTAAATTTAAAATTTAAAATTTAAAATTTAAAATTTAAAATTTAAAATTTAAAATTTAAATTTAAAATTTAAAATTTAAAATTTAAAATTTAAAATTTAAAATTTAAAATTTAAAATTTAAAATTTAAAATTTAAAATTTAAATTTAAAATTTAAAATTTAAAATTTAAATTTAAAATTTAAATTTAATTTAAAATTTAAAATTTAAAATTTAAAATTTAAATTTAAAATTTAAAATTTAAAATTTAAAATTTAAATTTAAAATTTAAAATTTAAAATTTAAAATTTAAATTTAAAATTTAAATTTAAAATTTAAAATTTAAATTTAAAATTTAAAATTTAAAATTTAAAATTTAAAATTTCATTTAAATTTAAAATTTAAAATTAAAATTTAAAATTTTAAAATTTAAAATTTAAAATTTAAAATTTAAAATTTTAAATTCAATTTAAGTAAAATTTAAATTCGTTTAAAATTTAGAAATTTAAAATTTAAAATTTAAATTTTAAAATTTAAATTTAAATTTAAAATTTAAATTAAAATTTAAATTTAAGATATAAAATTTAAAATTTAAAATTTAAAATTTAAAATTAAAATTTAAAATTTAAAATTTAAAATTTAAATTTAAAATTTAAAATTTAAAATTTAAAATTTAAATTTAAATTTAAAATTTAAAATTTAAAATTTAAAATTTAAAATTTAAATTTAAAATTTAAAATTTAAAATTTAAATTTAAAATTTAAAATTTAAAATTTAAAATTTAAAATTTAAAATTTAAATTTAAAATTTAAAAATTTGATTTTAAAATTTAAAATTTAAAATTTAAAATTTAAAATTTAAAATTTAAAATTTAAAATTTAAAATTTAAAATTTAAAATTTAAAATTTAAATTTAAATTTAAAATTTAAAATTTAAAATTTAAAATTTAAAATTAAATTAAAATTTAAAATTTAAAATTTAAAATTTAAATTTAAAATTTAAAATTTAAAATTTAAATTTAAAATTTAAAATTTAAAATTTAAAATTTAAAATTTAAAATTTAATTTAAAATTTAAATTTAAAATTTAAAATTTAAAATTTAAAATTTAAAATTTAAATTTAAATTTAAAATTTAAAATTTAAAATTCTTAAAATTTAAAATTTAAAATTTAAATTAAATTTAAAATTTAAAATTTAAAATTTAAAATTAAAATTTAAAATTTAAAATTTAAAATTTAAAATTTAAAATTTAAATTTAAAATTTAAAATTTAAAATTTAAATTTAAATTTAAAATTTAAATTTAAAATTTAAATTTAAAATTTAAAATTTAAAATTTAAAATTTAAATTTAAAATTTAAATTTAAAATTTAAAATTTAAAATTTAAAATTTAAAATTTAAAATTTAAATTTAAATTTAAAATTTAAAATTTAAAATTTAAAATTTAAATTTAAAATTTAAAATTTAAATTTAAAATTTAAATTTAAATTTAAAATTTAAAATTTAAAATTTAAAATTTAAAATTTAAAATTTAAAATTTAAAATTTAAATTTAAATTTAAAATTTAAAATTTAAATTTAAATTTAAAATTTAAAATTTAAATTTAAAATTTAAATTTAAATTCAATTTATTTAAATTTAAAATTTAAAATTTAAAATTTAAATTTAAAATTTAAATTTAAAATTTCTTAAATTTAAATTAAAATTTAAAATTTAATTAAAATTTAAAATTTAAATTTAAAATTTAAAATTTAAATTTAAAATTTAAAATTAAAATTTAAAATTTAAAATTTAAAATTTAAAATTTAAAATTTAAAATTTAAAATTTAAAATTTAAATTTAAAATTTAAAATTTAAATTTAAAATTTAAAATTTAAAATTTAAAATTTAAATTTAAAATTTAAATTTAAAATTTAAAATTTAAATTTAAAATTTAAAATTTAAAATTTAAATTTGATTTAAATTTAAAATTTAAAATTTAAAATTTAAAATTTAAAATTTAAAATTTAAATTTAAAATTTAAAATTTAAAATTTAAAATTTAAAATTTAAAATTTAAAATTTAAAATTTAAAATTTAAAATTTAAATTAAATTTAAAATTTAAAATTTAAAATTTAAAATTTAAAATTTAAAATTTAAATTTAAAATTTAAAATTTAAAATTTAAAATTTAAAATTTAAAATTCCAAATTTAAAATTTAAAATTTAAATTTAAATTTAAATTTAAAATTTAAAATTTAAAATTTAAAATTTAAATTTAAAATTTAAATTTAAAATTTAAAATTTAAAATTTAAAATTTAAAATTTAAAATTTAAATTAAAATTTAAATTTAAAATTTAAAATTTAAAATTTAAAATTTAAAATTCAAATTAAAATTTAAATTGATTTAAATTTAAATTTAAAATTTAAAATTTAAAATTTAAAATTTAAAATTTAAAATTTAAATTTAAATTTAAAATTTAAAATTTAAAATTTAAAATTTAAAATTTAAAATTTAAAATTTAAATTTAAAATTTAAAATTTAAAATTTAAAATTTAAATTTAAATTTAAATTCAAATTTAAAATTTAAAATTTAAAATTTAAAATTTAAAATTTAAAATTTAAAATTTAAAATTTAAATTTAAAATTTAAAATTTAAAATTTAAAATTTAAAATTTAAAATTTAATTTAATTAAATTTAAAATTTAAAATTTAAAATTTAAAATTTAAAATTTAAAATTTTAAATTTAAAATTTAAAATTTAAAATTTAAAATTAAATTTAAAATTTAAAATTTAAAATTTAAATTTAAAATTTAAATTCGATTTAAAATTTAAATTAATTAATTAAATTAAAATTTAAATTAAATTCGATTTAAATTTAAAATTTAAAATTAAATTTAAAATTTAAAATTTAAATTCAAAATTTAAAATTTAAAATTTAAAATTTAAAATTTAAATTTAAATTTAAAATTTAAAATTTAAAATTTAAAATTTAAAATTTAAAATTTAAATTAAATTTAAATTTAAAATTAAAATTCGTTAAAATTTAAAATTTAAAATTTAAAATTTAAAATTTAAAATTTAAAATTTAAAATTTAAAATTTAAAATTTAAAATTTAAAATTTAAATTTAAAATTTAAAATTTAAAATTTAAAATTTAAAATTTTAAATTCTAAATTTAAAATTTAAAATTTAAAATTTAAAATTTAAAATTTAAAATTCGATTTAATTAAATTCGGGAATTTAAAATTTAAAATTTAAAATTTAAAATTTAAAATTTAAATTTAAAATTTAAAATTTAAATTTAAATTTAAAATTTTAAATTTAAAATTTAAAATTTAAAATTTGGAATTTAAAATTTAAAATTTGATTTAAATTTAATTTAAAATTTAAAATTTAAAATTTAAAATTTAAAATTTAAAATTTAAAATTTAAAATTTAAAATTTAAAATTTAAATTTAAATTTAAAATTTAATTTAAATTTAAAATTTAAATTTAAAATTTAAAATTTAAAATTTAAATTAAAATTTAAAATTTAAATTTAAAATTTAAAATTTAAAATTTAAAATTTAAAATTTAAAATTTAAATTTAAGAAATAAATTTTAAAATTTAAAATTTAAAATTTAAAATTTAAAATTTAAAATTCAAAATTTAAAATTTAAAATTTAAAATTTAAAATTTAAATTTAAAATTTAAATTAAAATTTAATTAAATTAAAATTTAAAATTTAAATTAAAATTTAAAATTAAAATTTAAAATTTAAAATTTAAAATTTAAATTAAATTTAAAATTGAATTTAAATTTAAAATTTAAAATTTAAAATTTAAAATTTAAAATTTAAAATTTAAAATTTAAATTAAAATTTAAAATTTAAATTTAAAATTTAAAATTTAAAATTTAAAATTTAAAATTTAAAATAAATTTAAAATAAATTTAAAATAAATTTAAAATAAATTTAAAATAAATTTAAAATTTAAATTTAAATTTAAAATTTAAAATTTAAAATTTAAATTTAAAATTTAAAATTTAAATTTAAAATTTAAAATTTAAAATTTAAAATTTAATTAATTTAATTTAATTCGTTAAAATTTAAAATTTAAAATTTAAAATTTAAAATTTAAAATTTAAAATTTAAAATTTAAAATTTAAAATTTAAAATTTAAAATTTAAAATTTAAAATTTAAAATTTAAAATTTAAAATTTAAAATTTAAAATTTAAATTTAAAATTTAAAATTTAAAATTTAAATTTAAAATTTAAATTTAAAATTTAAAATTTAAAATTTAAAATTTAAAATTTAAAATTTAAAATTTAAAATTTAAAATTTAAAATTTAAATTTAAAATTTAAAATTTAAAATTTAAAATTTAAATTTAAAATTTAATTTTAAAATTTAAAATTTAAATTCAATTTAAATTAAAATTAAATTTAAAATTTAAAATTTAAAATTTAAATTTAAAATTTAAAATTTAAATTTAAAATTTAAAATTTAAATTTAAAATTCTTAAAATTTAAAATTTAAAATTCAAAATTTAAAATTCAATTCAATTTAAAATTTAAAATTTAAAATTTAAAATTTAAATTTAAATTTAAAATTTAAAATTTAAAATTTAAATTTAAAATTTAATTTAAAATTTAAAATTTAAAATTTAAAATTTAAAATTTAAAATTTAAAATTTAAAATTTAAAATTTAAAATTTAAAATTAAAATTTAAAATTTAAAATTTAAAATTTAAAATTTAAATTAAATTTAAAATTTAAAATTTAAAATTTAAATTTAAATTTAAATTCAATTTAAAATTTAAAATTTAAAATTTAAAATTTAAATTTAGTTAAATTTAAAATTTAAAATTAAATTAAAATTTAAAATTTAAAATTTAAAATTTAATTCAATTTAAATTTAAAATTTAAAATTTAAATTTAAAATTTAAATTTAAAATTTAAAATTTAAAATTTAAAATTCAAATTTAAAATTTAAAATTTAAAATTTAAAATTTAAAATTCGGAATTTAAAATTTAAAATTTAAAATTTAAAATTTAAAATTTAAAATTCTAAATTCTTAAAATTTAAAATTTAAAATTTAAAATTTAAAATTTAAAATTAAAATTTAAATTTAAATTTAAAATTTAAAATTTAAATTTAAATTTAAAATTTAAAATTTAAAATTTAAAATTTAAAATTTAAAATTTAATTTAATTTAAATTTAAAATTTAAAATTAAATTTAAAATTTAAATTTAAAATTTTAAATTTAAATTTAAATTTAAATTTAAATTTAAAATTAAAATTCCAATTTAAAATTCGTTTAAAATTTAAATTTAAATTAAAATTTAAAATTTTTAATTTAAATTAATTTAAAATTCTAAAATTAAAATTTAAAATTTAAAATTTAAAATTCGATTAAAATTTAAAATTTAAAATTTAAAATTTAAAATTTAAAATTTAAATTTAAAATTTAAAATTTAATTTAATTTAAATTTAAAATTTAAAATTTAAAATTTAAAATTTAAAAATTTAAAATTTAAAATTTAAAATTTAAAATTTAAAATTTAAAATTTAAAATTTAAAATTTAAAATTTAAAATTTAAAATTTAAAATTTAAAATTTAAAATTTAAATTTAAAATTTAATTAAATTTAAATTTAAAATTTAATTCGAATTTAAAATTTAAATTTAAAATTTAAAATTTAAAATTTAAAATTTAAAATTTAAAATTTAAAATTTAAAATTTAAAATTTAAAATTTAAAATTTAAAATTTAAAATTTAAATTCTAAAATTTAAATTTAAAATTTAAATTAAATTCCGGAATTAAATTCAAAATTTAAAATTTAAAATTTAAAATTCGGAATTCAAAATTAAATTTAAAATTTAAAATTTAAAATTTTAAATTTAAAATTTAAAATTTAAAATTTAAAATTTAAAATTTAAAATTTAAAATTTAAAATTTAAAATTTAATTTAAATTTAAAATTTAAAATTTAAAATTTAAAATTTAAAATTTAAATTTAAAATTTAAAATTTAAAATTTAAATTTAAATTTAAAATTTAAAATTTAAAATTTAAAATTTAAATTAAAATTTAAAATTTAAATTAAAATTTAAAATTTAAAATTTAAAATTTAAAATTTAAAATTTAAAATTTAAAATTTAATTTAATTTAAAATTTAAAATTTAAAATTTAAAATTTAAATTCCAATTTAAAATTTAAAATTTAAAATTTAAAATTTAAAATTTAAAATTTAAAATTTAAAATTTAAAATTTAAAATTTAAAATTTAAAATTTAAAATTTAAAATTTAAAATTATTTAAATTTAAAATTTAAAATTTAAAATTTAAAATTTAAAATTTAAAATTTAAATTTATTTAAAATTTAAAATTTAAAATTTAAAATTTAAAATTTAAAATTTAAAATTTAAAATTTAAAATTTAAAATTTAAAATTTAAAATTTAAAATTTAAAATTTAAAATTTAAATTTAAAATTTAAAATTTAAAATTTAAAATTTAAAATTTAAATTTAAAATTTAAAATTTAAAATTTAAAATTTAAATTTAATTTAAAATTTAAAATTTAAAATTTAAATTCGTTAAAATTTAAATTTAAAATTTAAAATTTAAATTTAAATTTAAAATTTAAAATTTAAAATTTAAAATTTAGTTAAATTTAAAATTTAAAATTTAAATTTAAAATTTTAAAATTTAAAATTTAAAATTTAAAATTTAAAATTTAAATTTAAAATTTAAAATTTAAAATTTAAAATTTAAAATTTAAAATTTAAAATTTAAAATTTAAAATTTAAAATTTAAAATTTAAAATTTAAAATTTAAAATTCAAATTTAAAATTCGAAATTTAAAATTTAAAATTTAAAATTTAAAATTTAAAATTTAAAATTTAAAATTTAAAATTTAAAATTTAAAATTTAAAATTTAAAATTTAAAATTTAAAATTTAAAATTTAAATTTAAAATTTAAAATTTAAAATTTAAAATTTAAAATTTAAAATTTAAAATTTAAAATTTAAAATTTAAAATTTAAAATTTAAAATTTAAAATTTAAAATTTAAAATTTAAAATTCAAATTCAATTTAAAATTTAAAATTTAAAATTTAAAATTTAAAATTTAAAATTTAAAATTTAAAATTTAAAATTTAAATTTAAAATTTAAAATTTAAAATTTAAATTTAAATTTAAAATTTAAAATTTAAAATTTAAAATTTAAAATTTAAAATTTAAAATTTAAAATTTAAAATTTAAATTTAAAATTTAAAATTTAAAATTTAAAATTTAAAATTTAAAATTTAAAATTTAAAATTTAAAATTTAAAATTTAAAATTTAAAATTTAAAATTTAAAATTTAAAATTTAAAATTTAAAATTTAAAATTTAAAATTTAAAAATTTAAAATTTTAAAATTTAAAATTTAAAATTTAAAATTTAAAATTTAAAATTTAAAATTTAATTTAAATTCGTTTAAATTTAAAATTTAAAATTTAAAATTTAAAATTTAAATTTAAAATTTAAAATTTAAAATTTAAAATTTAAAATTTAAAATTTAAATTTAAAATTTAAAATTTAAAATTTAAAATTTAAAATTTAAATTTAAAATTTAAATTTAAAATTTTAAATTCGTTAAATTTAAAATTTAAAATTTAAAAATTTAAAATTTAAATTTAAAATTTAAAATTTAAAATTTAAAATTTAAAATTTAAATTTAAAATTTAAAATTTAAAATTTAAAATTTAAAATTTAAAATTTAAAATTTAAAATTTAAAATTTAAAATTTAAAATTTAAAATTTAAAATTTAAATTCAAAATTTAAAATTTAAAATTTAAAATTTAATTAAATTTAAAATTTAAAATTTAAAATTTAAAATTTAAAATTTAAAATTTAAAATTTAAATTTAAAATTTAAAATTTAAAATTTAAAATTTAAAATTTAAAATTCTTAAAATTTAAAATTTAAAATTTAAATTTAAAATTTAAAATTTAAAATTTAAAATTTAAAATTTAAAATTTAAAATTTAAATTTAAAATTTAAAATTTAAAATTTAAAATTTAAAATTTAAAATTTAAAATTTTAAAATTTAAAATTTAAAATTTAAAATTTAAAATTTAAAATTTAAAATTTAAATTTAAAATTTTAAATTTAAAATTTAAAATTTAAATTTAAAATTTAAAATTTAATTTAATTTAAAATTTTTAAATTTAAAATTTAAAATTTAAAATTTAAAATTTAAAATTTAAAATTTAAAATTTAAAATTTAAATTTAAAATTTTAAAATTTAAAATTTAAAATTTAAAATTTAAATTTAAAATTTAAAATTTAAAATTTAAAATTTAAAATTTTAAATTTAAAATTTAAAATTTAAAATTTAAATTTAAAATTTAAAATTTAAATTTAAATTTAAAAATTTAAAATTTAAATTTAAAATTTAAAATTTAAAATTTAAAATTTAAAATTTAAATTTAAAATTTAAAATTTAAAATTTAAAATTTAAAATTTAAAATTTAAAATTTAAAATTTAAATTTAAATTTAAAATTTAAAATTTAAATTTAAAATTTAAAATTTAAATTTAAAATTTAAAATTTAAAATTTAAATTTAAATTTAAAATTTAAAATTTAAAATTTAAAATTTAAAATTCAAATTTAAAATTTAAATTTAAAATTTAAAATTTAAATTTAAATTCGATTAAAATTTAAAATTTAAAATTTAAAATTTAAAATTTAAAATTTAAATTTTAAAATTTAAATTTAAATTTAAAATTTAAAATTTAAAATTTAAATTTAAAATTTGATTTAAATTTAAAATTTAAAATTTAAAATTTAAAATTTAAAATTTAAAATTTAAAATTTAAAATTTAAAATTTAAAATTTAAAATTTAAAATTTAAAATTTAAAATTTAAAATTTAAAATTTAAAATTTCAATTAAAATTTAAAATTTAAATTTAAAATTTAAAATTTAAAATTTAAAATTTAAAATTTAAAATTTAAAATTTAAATTTAAAATTTAAAATTTAAAATTTAAAATTTAAAATTTAAAATTTAAAATTTAAAATTTAAAATTTAAATTTAAATTTAAAATTTAAATTTAAAATTTAAAATTTAAAATTTAAAATTTAAAATTTAAAATTTAAAATTTAAAAATTTACAATTTAAAATTCAAATTTAAATTTAAAATTTAAAATTTAAAATTTAAATTTAAATTTAAAATTTAAAATTTAAAATTTAAAATTTAAAATTTAAAATTTAAAATTTAAAATTTAAAATTTAAAATTTAAATTTAAATTTAAAATTTAAAATTTAAAATTTAAAATTTAAAATTTAAAATTAAATTTAAAATTTAAAATTTAAAATTTAAAATTTAAAATTTAAAATTTAAAATTTAAAATTTAATTTAATTTAAAATTTAAAATTTAAAATTTAAAATTTAAAATTTAAATTCAATTTAAAATTTAAATTTAAATTTAAAATTTAATTTAAAATTTAAAATTTAAAATTTAAAATTTAAAATTTAAAATTTAAATTTAAAATTTAAATTTAAATTTTAAATTTAAAATTTAAATTTAAATTTAAAATTTAAAATTTAAAATTTAAAATTTAAAATTTAAAATTTAAAATTTAAAATTTAAAATTTAAAATTTAAAATTTAAAATTTAAAATTTAAAATTTAAAATTTAAAATTTAAAATTCAATTTAAAATTTAAAATTTAAAATTTAAAATTTAAAATTTAAAATTTAAAATTTAAATTTAAAATTTAAAATTTAAAATTTAAAATTTAAAATTTAAAATTTAAAATTTAAAATTTAAAATTTAGGTTAAAATTTAAAATTTAAAATTTAAAATTTAAAATTTAAAATTTAAATTTAAATTTAAAATTTAAAATTTAAAATTTAAAATTGAATTTAAAATTAAATTTAAAATTTAAAATTTAAAATTTAAAATTCAATTTAAAATTTAAAATTTAAATTCAGATTTAAAATTTAAAATTTAAAATTTAAAATTTAAAATTTAAAATTTAAAATTTAAAATTTAAAATTTAAAATTTAAAATTTAAAATTTAAATTTAAAATTTAAAATTTAATTTAAATTTAAAATTTAAAATTTAAAATTTAAAATTTAAAATTTAAAATTTAAAATTTAAAATTTAAAATTTAAAATTTAAAATTTAAAATTTAAAATTTAAAATTTAAAATTTAAAATTTAAAATTTAAAATTTTAAAATTTAAAATTTAAAATTTTAAAATTTAAAATTTAAAATTTAAAATTTAAAATTTAAAATTTAAAATTTAAAATTTAAAATTTAAAATTTAAAATTTAAAATTTAAAATTTAAAATTTAAAATTTAAAATTTAAAATTTAAAATTTAAAATTTAAATTAAATTCGATTTAAAATTTAAAATTTAAAATTTAAATTTAAAATTTAAATTTAAAATTTAAAATTTAAAATTTAAAATTTAAAATTTAAAATTTAAAATTTAAAATTTAAAATTTAAATTAAAATTTAAAATTTTAAAATTTAAAATTTAAAATTTAAAATTTAAATTTAAAATTTAAAATTTAAAATTTTAAAATTTAAAATTTAAAATTTAAAATTTTAAAATTTAAAATTTAAAATTTAAAATTTAAAATTTAAAATTTAAAATTTAAAATTTAAAATTTAAAATTTAAAATTTTAAAATTTAAAATTTAAAATTTAAAATTTAAAATTTTAAAATTTAAAATTTAAAATTTAAAATTTTAAAATTTAAAATTTAAAATTTAAAATTTAAAATTTAAAATTTAAAATTTAAAATTTAAAATTCAAAATTTAAAATTTAAAATTTAAAATTTAAAATTTAAAATTTAAAATTTAAAATTTAAAATTTAAAATTTAGAAATTTAAAATTTTAATTAAAATTTAAAATTTAAAATTTAAAATTTAATTCAATTTAAAATTTAAAATTTAAAATTTAAAATTCAAATTTAAAATTTAAAATTTAAATTTAAAATTTAAAATTTAAAATTTTAAAATTTAAAATTTAAAATTTAAAATTTAAAATTTAAAATTTAAAATTTAAATTTAAAATTTAAAATTTAAAATTTAAATTTTAAAATTTAAAATTTAATTTAAATTTAAAATTTAAAATTTAAAATTTAAAATTTTAAAATTTAAAATTTTAAAATTTAAAATTTTAAAATTAAATTTAAAATTTAAAATTTAAAATTTAAAATTTAAAATTTAAATTTAAAATTTAAAATTTAAAATTTAAAATTTAAAATTTAAATTTAAAATTTAAAATTTAAATTTAAATTTGATTTAAAATTTAAAATTTAAAATTTAAAATTTAAAATTTAAAATTTAAAATTTAAAATTTAAAATTTAAATTTAAAATTTAAAATTTAAAATTTAAAATTTAAAATTTAAATTTAAATTTAAAAATTTAAAATTTAAATTTAAAATTTAAAATTTAAAATTTAAATTTAAATTTAAAATTTAAAATTTAAAATTTAAAATTTAAAATTTAAAATTTAAAATTTAAATTTAAAATTTAAAATTTAAAATTTAAAATTTAAAATTTAAAATTTAAAATTTAAAATTTAAAATTTAAAATTTAATTTAATTTAAAATTTAAAATTTAAAATTTAAAATTTAAATTTAAAATTTAAAATTTAAAATTTAAAATTTTAAAATTTAAAATTTAAAATTTAAAATTTAAAATTTAAAATTTAAAATTTAAATTTAAAATTTAAAATTTAAAATTTAAAATTTAAAATTTAAAATTTAAAATTTAAAATTCGGGAATTAAAATTTAAAATTTAAAATTTAAAATTTAAAATTAAAATTTTAAAAATTTAAAATTTAAATTTTAAAATTTAAAATTTAAAATTTAAAATTTAAAATTTAAATTTAAATTTAAAATTTAAAATTTAAAATTTAAAATTTAAAATTTAAAATTTAAATTTAAAATTTAAAATTTAAAATTTAAAATTCAAAATTCAAATTTAAAATTTAAAATTTAAAATTTAAAATTTAAAATTTAAAATTTAAATTAAAATTCAAAATTTAAAATTCGGAATTTAATTCAAAATTCGGGAATTTAAATTAATTTAAAATTTAAATTTAAAATTTAAAATTTAAAATTTAAAATTTAAAATTTAAAATTTAAAATTTAAAATTTAAAATTTAAAATTTAAAATTTAAATTTAAAATTTAAAATTTAAAATTTAAAATTTAAAATTTAAAATTTAAAATTTAAAATTTAAAATTTAAAATTTAAAATTTAAAATTTAAATTTAAATTTAAAATTTAAAATTTAATTAAATTTAAAATTTAAAATTTAAAATTTAAAATTTAAAATTTAAAATTTAAAATTTAAAATTTAAAATTTAAAATTTAAAATTTAAAATTTAAAATTTAAAATTTAAATTTAAAATTTAAAATTTAAAATTTAAAATTTAAAATTTAAAATTTAAAATTTAAATTTAAATTTAAAATTTAAAATTTAAAATTTAAAATTTAAAATTTAAAATTTAAAATTTAAAATTTAAAATTTAAATTTAAATTTAAAATTTAAAATTTAAAATTTAAAATTTAAAATTTAAAATTTAAAATTTAAAATTTTAAAATTTAAAATTTAAAATTTAAAATTTAAAATTTAAAATTTAAAATTTAAAATTTAAAATTTAAAATTTAAAATTTAAAATTTAAAATTTAAAATTTAAAATTTAAAATTTTAAAATTTAAAATTTTAAAATTTAAATTTAAAATTTAAAATTTAAAATTTAAAATTTAAAAATTTTAAATTTAAAATTTAAATTTAAAATTTAAAATTTAAAATTTAAAATTTAAAATTTAAAATTTAAATTTAAAATTTAAAATTTAAAATTTAAAATTTAAAATTTAAAATTTAAAATTTAAAATTTAAAATTTAAAATTTAAAATTTAAAATTTAAAATTTAAAATTTAAATTTAAAATTTAAAATTTAAAATTTAAAATTTAAAATTTAAAATTTAAAATTTAAAATTTAAAATTTAAAATTTAAAATTTAAAATTTAAATTTAAAATTTAAAATTTAAAATTTAAATTTAAATTTAAAATTTAAAATTTAAAATTCTTAAAATTTAAAATTTAAATTTAAATTTAAAATTTAAAATTTAAAATTTAAAATTTAAAATTTAAAATTTAAAATTTAAAATTTAAAATTTAAAATTTAAAATTTAAAATTTAAAATTTAAAATTTAAAGTTTCAAATTTAAAATTAAATTAAAAAAAATTAAATTTAAGATTTAACATTTGAAATAAAAACATTAAAATTTAAAATTAAAATTTAAAATTTAAAATTTAAAATTTAAAATTTAAAATTTAAAATTTAAAATTTAAATTTAAAATTTAAAATTTAAAATTTAAAATTTTAATTCGAATTTAAAATTTAAAATTTAAATTTAATTAAATTTAAAATTTAAAATTTAAAATTTAAAATTCGTTAATTCAATTAAAATTTAAAATTTAAAATTTAAAATTTAAAATTTAAAATTTAAATTTAAAATTTAAAATTTAAAATTTAAAATTTAAAATTTAAAATTTAAAATTTAAAATTTAAAATTTAAAATTAAATTTAAAATTTAAAATTTAAAATTTAAAATTTAAAATTTAAAATTTAAAATTTAAAATTTAAAATTTAAAATTTAAATTTAAAATTTAAAATTTAAAATTTAAAATTTAAATTTAAAATTTTAAAATTTAAAACTTAAAAATTTAAAATTTAAAATTTAAAATTTAAAATTTAAAATTTAAAATTTAAAATTTAAAATTTAAAATTTAAAATTTAATTTAAAATTTAAATTTAAATTTAAAATTTTAAATTTAAAATTTAAAATTAAAATTTAAAATTTAAAATTTAAATTAAAATTTAAAATTTAAAATTTAAAATTTAAAATTTAAAATTTTGTTTAAATTTAAAATTTAAATTTAAAATTTAAAATTTAAAATTTAAAATTTAAATTTAAAATTTAAAATTTAAAATTTAAAATTTAAAATTTAAAATTTTAAAATTTAAAACTTAAAATTTAAAATTTAAAATTTAAAATTTAAAATTTAAAATTTAAAATTTAAATTTAAATTCAATTTAAAATTTAAAATTTAAATTCAATTTAAAATTTAAAATTTAAAATTTAAATTTTAAATTTAAAATTTAAAATTTAAAATTTAAAATTTTAAAATTTTAAATTTAAAATTTAAAATTTAAAATTTAAATTTAGAAAATTTAAAATTTAAAATTTAAAATTTAAATTTAAATTTAAAATTTTAAAATTTAAAATTTAAATTTAAAATTTAAAATTTAAAATTTAAAATTTAAAATTTAAAATTTAAAATTTAAAATTTAAAATTTAAAATTTAAAATTAATTAATTTAAAATTTAAATTTAAAATTTAAAATTTAAAATTTAAAATTTAAAATTTAAAATTTAAAATTTAAAATTTAAATTTAAAATTTAAAATTTAAAATTTAAAATTTAAAAATTAAATTTAAAATTTAAAATTTAAAATTTAAAATTTAAAATTTAAAATTTAAATTTAAAATTTAAAATTTAAAATTTAAAATTTAAAATTTAAAATTTAAAATTTAAAATTAAAATTTAAAATTTAGTTAAAATTTAAAATTTAAAATTTAAAATTTAAAATTCGGGAATTTAAAATTTAAAATTCAATTCAAATTAAAAATTTAAAATTCGGAATTCAATTCAATTGATTCTAAAATTTAAAATTTAAAATTTAAAATTTAAAATTTAAAATTTAATTAAATTTAAAATTTAAAATTTAAAATTTAAATTTAAAATTTAAATTTAAAATTTAAAATTTAAAATTTAAAATTTAAAATTTAAAATTTAAAATTTAAAATTTAAAATTTAAAATTTAAAATTTAAATTTAAAATTTAAAATTTAAAATTTAAAATTTAAAATTTAAAATTTAAAATTTAAAATTTAAAATTTAAAATTTAAAATTTAAATTTAAAATTTAAAATTTTAAAATTTAAAATTTAATTAAAATTTAAAATTTAAAATTTAAAATTTAAAATTTAGTTAAAATTTAAATTTAAATTTAAAATTTAAAATTTAAAAATTTAAAATTTAAAATTTAAATTTAAAATTTAAAATTTTAAAATTTAAAATTTAAAATTTAAAATTTAAAATTTAAAATTTAAAATTTAAAATTTAAAATTTAAAATTTAAAATTTAAATTTAAAATTTAAATTTAAAATTTAAAATTTAAAATTTAAAATTTAAAATTTAAATTTAAAATTTAAAATTAAATTTAAAATTTAAAATTTAAATTTAGATTTAAAATTTAAAATTTAAAATTTAAATTTAAAATTTAAAATTTAAAATTTTAAAATTTAAAATTTAAAATTCGTTAAAATTTAAAATTTAAAATTAAATTTAAAATTCGATTTAAAATTTAAAATTCGTTAAAATTTAAATTTAAAATTTAAAATTTAAAATTTAAAATTTAAAATTTAAAATTTAAATTCAAATTTAAAATTTAAAATTTAAAATTTAAATTTAAAATTTAAAATTTAAAATTTAAAATTTAAAATTTAAAATTTAAAATTTAAAATTTAAAATTTAAATTTAAAATTAAATTTAAATTTAAAATTTAAAATTTAAAATTTAAAATTTAAAATTTAAAATTTAAAATTTAAATTTAAAATTTAAAATTTAAAATTTTAAAATTTAAAATTTAAAATTTAAAATTTAAAATTTAAAATTTAAAATTTAAAATTTAAAATTTAAAATTTAAAATTTAAAATTTAAAATTTAAAATTCGAATTTAAATTTAAATTTAAAATTTAAAATTTAAATTTAAAATTTAAAATTCCATTTAAATTTAAATTTTAAAATTTAAAATTTAAAATTTAAAATTTAAAATTTAAAATTTAAAATTCGTTAAAATTTAAAATTTAAAATTTAAAATTTAAAATTTAAAATTTAAATTTAAATTTAAAATTTAAAATTTAAAATTTAAAATTTAAAATTTAAAATTTAAAATTTAAAATTTAAAATTTAAAATTAAAATTTAAAATTTAAAATTTAAAATTTAAAATTTAAAATTTAAAATTTAAAATTTAAATTTAAAATTTAAAATTTAAATTTAAATTTAAAATTTAAATTTAAAATTTAAAATTTAAAATTTAAAATTTAAAATTTAAAATTTAAAATTTTAAAATTTAAAATTTAAAATTTAAAATTTAAAATTTAAAATTTAATTCGAATTTAAAATTTAAAATTTAAAATTTAAATTTAAAATTTAAATTTAAAATTTAAAATTTAAAATTTAAAATTTAAAATTTAAAATTTAAAATTTAAAATTTAAAATTTAAAATTTAAAATTTAAAATTTAAATTAAAATTTAAATTAAAATTTAAAATTTAAAATTTAAATTCTTAAAATTTAAAATTTAAAATTTAAAATTTAAAATTTAAAATTTAAAATTTAAAATTTAAAATTTAAAATTTAAAATTTAAAATTTAAAATTTAAAATTTTAAAATTTAAAATTTAAAATTTAAAATTTAAAATTTAAAATTTAAAATTTAAAATTTAAAATTTAAAATTTAAAATTTAAAATTTAAAATTTAAAATTTAAAATTTAAAATTTAAAATTTAAAATTTAAATTTAAAATTCCGGAATTCAAATTAAAATTTAAAATTTAAAATTTAAATTTAAAATTTAAAATTTAAAATTTAAAATTTAAAATTTAAAATTAAATTTAAAATTTAAAATTTAAATTAAAATTCGATTTAAAATTTAAAATTTAAAATTTAAAATTTAAAATTTAAAATTTAAAATTTAAAAATTTAAATTTAAATTTTAAAATTTAAAATTTAAATTTAATTTAAAATTTAAAATTTAAAATTTAAAATTTAAAATTTAAAATTTAAAATTTAAAATTTAAAATTTAAAATTTAAAATTTAAAATTTAAAATTTAAAATTTAAAATTTAAAATTTAAAATTTAAAATTTAAAATTTAAAATTTAAAATTTAAATTTAAAATTTAAATTTAAAATTTAAAATTTAAAATTTAAAATTTAAAATTTAAAATTTAAAATTTAAAATTTAAATTTAAAATTTAAATTTAAATTTAAAATTTAAATTTAAAATTTAAAATTTAAAATTTAAAATTTAAAATTTAAAATTTAAATTTAAAATTTAAATTTAAAATTTAAAATTTAAAATTTAAAATTTAAATTTAAATTTAAAATTTAAAATTTAAAATTTAAAATTTAAAATTTAAAATTTAAAATTTAAAATTTAAAATTTAAAATTTAAAATTTAAAATTTAAAATTTAAATTTAAAATTTAAAATTTAAATTTAAAATTTAAAATTTAAAATTTAAAATTTAAAATTTAAAATTTAAAATTTAAAATTTAAAATTTAAAATTTAAATTTAAATTTAAAATTTAAAATTTAAAATTTAAAATTTAAAATTTAAAATTTAAAATTTAAAATTTAAAATTTAAAATTTAAAATTTAAAATTTAAAATTTAAAATTTAAAATTTAAAATTTAAAATTTAAAATTTAAAATTTAAATTTAAAATTTAAAATTTAAATTTAAAATTTAAAATTTAAAATTTAAAATTTAAAATTTAAAATTTAAAATTTAAAATTTAAAATTTAAATTCAAAATTTAAAATTTAAAATTTAAAATTTAAAATTTAAAATTTAAAATTTAAAATTTAAATTTTAAAATTTAAAATTTAAAATTTAAAATTTAAAATTTAAAATTTAAAATTTAAAATTTAAAATTTAAAATTTAAAATTAAAATTTAAAATTTAAAATTTAAAATTTAAAATTTAAATTTAAAATTTAAAATTTAAAATTTAAAATTTAAAATTTAAAATTTAAAATTTAAAATTTAAAATTTAAAATTTAAAATTTAAAATTTAAAATTTAAAATTTAAATTTAAAATTTAAAATTTAAAATTTAAAATTTAAAATTTAGGAATTTAAAATTTAAAATTTAAAATTTAAAATTTAAAATTTAAAATTTAAAATTTAAAATTTAAAATTTAAAATTTAAAATTTTAAAATTTAAAATTTAAAATTTAAAATTTAAAATTTAAAATTTAAAATTTAAAATTTAAAATTTAAAATTTAAAATTTAAAATTTAAAATTTAAAATTTAAACTTTAAATTTAAGATATAAAATTTAAAATTTAAAATTTAAAATTTAAAATTAAGATTTAAAATTTAAAATTTAAAATTTAAAATTTAAAATTTAAAATTTAAAATTTAAAATTTAAAATTTAAAATTTAAAATTTAAAATTTAAATTTAAAATTTAAAATTTAAAATTTAAAATTTAAAATTTAAAATTTAAAATTTAAAATTCCAAAATTTAAATTTAAAATTTAAAATTTAAAATTTTAAAATTTAAAATTTAAAATTTAAAATTTAAAATTTAAAATTTAAAATTTAAAATTTAAAATTTAAAATTTAAAATTTAAAATTTAAAATTTAAAATTTAAAATTTAAAATTTAAAATTTAAAATTTAAAATTTAAAATTTAAAATTTTAAAATTTAAAATTTAAAATTTAAATTTAAATTTAAAATTTAAAATTTAAAATTTAAAATTTAAAATTTAAATTTAAAATTTAAAATTTAAAATTTAAATTTAAATTTAAAATTTAAAATTTAAAATTTAAAATTTAAAATTGATTTAAAATTTAAAATTTAAAATTTAAATTCAAATTAAAATTTAAAATTTAAAATTTAAAATTTAAAATTTAAAATTTAAAATTTAAAATTTAAAATTTAAAATTTAAAATTTAAAATTTAAAATTTAAAATTTAAAATTTAAAATTTAAAATTTAAAATTTAAAATTTAAAATTTAAAATTTAAAATTTAAATTTAAAATTTAAAATTTAAATTTAAAATTTAAAATTTAAAATTTAAAATTTAAAATTTAAAATTTAAAATTTAAAATTTAAAATTTAAAATTTAAAATTTAAAATTTAAAATTTAAAATTTAAAATTTAAAATTTAAAATTTAAAATTTAAAATTTAAAATTTAAAATTTAAAATTTAAATTTAAAATTTAAAATTTAAAATTTTAAAATTTAAAATTTAAAATTTAAAATTTAAAATTTAAAATTTAAATTTAAAATTTAAAATTTAAAATTTAAAATTTAAATTTAAAATTTAAAATTTAAAATTTAAAATTTAAAATTTAAAATTTAAAATTTAAAATTTAAAATTTAAAATTTAAATTAAAATTTAAATTCAATTTAAAATTAAAATTTAAATTTAAAATTTAAAATTCAAATTAAAATTTAAAATTTAAAATTTAAATTAAAATTTAAAATTTAAAATTTAAAATTTAAAATTTAAAATTAAAATTTAAAATTCGGAATTTAAAATTTAAAATTTAAAATTTAAAATTCAAATTTAAAGTTTCAAATTCGAAATTTAAATTCATTTAAAATTTAAAATTTAAAATTTAAAATTTAAATTTAAATTTAAAATTTAAAATTTAAATTAAAATTTAAAATTTAAAATTTAAAATTTAAAATTTAAAATTTAAAATTTAAAATTTAAAATTTAAAATTTAAAATTTAAAATTTAAAATTTAAAATTTAAAATTTAAAATTTAAAATTTAAAATTTAAAATTAAAATTCAAAATTCAAATTAAAATTTAAAATTAGGAATTTAAAATTCAAAATTCAGAAATTAAAATTCAAATTAAAATTTCAAAATTCCAAATTAAAATTCAAAATTTAAAATTCAAAATTCAAATTTAAAATTTAAAATTTAAATTAAGTTAAAATTAAAATTTAAATTTAAAATTTAAAATTTAAAATTTAAATTTAAATTTAAAATTTAAAATTTAAAATTTAAAATTTAAAATTTAAATTTAAAATTTAAAATTTAAATTTCTAAATTTAAAATTTAAATTTAAAATTTAAAATTTTTAAAATTTAAAATTTAAAATTTAAAATTTAAAATTTAAAATTTAAATTCCGGAATTTAAATTTAAAATTTAAATTCGATTTAAAATTTAAATTCAATTTAAAATTTTAAAATTCGAAAATTTAAAATTTAAAATTAAAATTTTAATTCAAATTTAAAATTCGATTTAAATTTAAAATTTAAAATTTAAAATTTAAAATTTAAAATTAAATTTAAAATTTAAAGTTTGAATTCTGATTTAAAATTCAGAATTTAAATTTAAAATTTAAAATTTAAAATTTAAGTTTAAAATTTAAATTTAAAATTTAAAATTTAAATTTAAAATTTAAAATTTAAATTTAAAATTTAAAATTTAAAATTTAAAATTTAAAATTTAAAATTTAAAATTTAAAATTTAAAATTTAAAATTTAAAATTTAATTCAATTAAATTTAAAATTTAATTCGAATTTAAAATTTAAAATTTAAAATTTAAAATTTAAAATTTAAAATTTAAAATTTAAAATTTAAAATTTAAAATTTAAAATTTAAATTTAAAATTTAAAAATTTAAAATTTAAAATTTAAAATTTAAAATTTAAAATTTAAAATTTAAAATTTAAAATTTAAAATTTAAAATTTAAAATTTAAAATTTAAAATTTAAAATTTAAAATTTAAAATTTAAAATTTAAATTTAAAATTTAAAATTTAAAATTTAAAATTTAAAATTTAAAATTTAAAATTTAAAATTTAAAATTTAAAATTTAAAATTTAAAATTTAAAATTTAAATTTAAAATTTAAATTTAAATTTAAAATTTAAAATTTAAAATTTAAAATTTAAAATTTAAAATTCGATTAAAATTCGGGAATTTAATTTAAATTTAAAATTCATTTAAATTTAAAATTTAAAATTTAAATTTAAAATTTAAAATTTAAAAGGTTAAAATTTAAATTTAGGAATTTAAATTTAAAATTTAAAATTTAAAATTTAAAATTTAAAATTTAAATTTAAAATTTAAAATTTAAAATTTAAAATTTAAAATTTAAAATTTAAAATTTAAAATTTAAATTTAAAATTTAAAATTTAAAATTTAAAATTTAAAATTTAAAATTTAAAATTTAAAATTTAAAATTTAAAATTTAAAATTTAAATTCTAAAATTCCGGGAATTTAAAATTAAATTTAAATTCAATTCAAAATTAAAATTTAAAATTCAAAGGTTAAAATTCAGAATTCGAAAATTTAAAATTAAAATTTAGTTTAAATTAAAGTTAAATTCAAATTTAAAATTTAAATTTAAAATTCTTAAAATTAAAATTTAAAATTTAAATTTAAAATTTAAAAATTAAAATTTAAATTTAGGAAATTCAAATTCGGTGTTAAAATTCCGAAATTTAAAATTAAAATTTAGAATTCAAATTTAAAATTCAAAATTCGGAATTCAAAATTCAAATTAAATTCAGTTAAATTTAAAATTTAAAATTCGGAATTTAAAATTAAAATTCTTTAAAATTTAAAATTTAAAATTCAAAATTTAAATTTAAAATTTAAAATTTAAATTTAAAATTTAAAATTTAAAATTTAAAATTTAAATTTAAAATTTAAATTTAAAATTTAAAATTTAAAATTTAAAATTTAAATTTAAAATTTAAAATTTAAAATTTAAAATTTAAAATTTAAAATTTAAAATTTAAAATTTAAAATTTAAATTAAATTTAAAATTTTAAAATTTAAAATTTAAAATTTAAAAATTAAAATTTAAATTAAATTTAAAATTTAAAATTTAAATTCGATTTAAAATTTAAAATTTAAAATTTAAAATTTAAAATTTAAAATTTAAAATTTAAAATTTAGAATTTAAAATTTAAAATTTAAAATTTAAAATTTAAAATTTAAAATTTAAAATTCAAATTTAAAATTTAAAATTTAAATTTAAAATTTAAAATTTAAAATTTAAAATTTAAAATTTAAAATTTAAAATTTAAAATTTAAAATTTAAAATTTAAAATTTAAATTTAAATTTAAAATTTAAATTAAATTTAAAATTTAAAATTTAAAATTTAAAATTTAAAATTTGATTTAAAATTTAAAATTTAAAATTTAAAATTTAAAATTTAAAATTTAAATTTAAAATTTAAATTAAAATTTAAAATTTAAAATTTAAAATTTTAAATTTAAATTTAAAATTTTAAATTTAAAATTTAAAATTTAAAATTTAAAATTTAAAATTTCCAATTCGGAATTTAAAATTTAAAATTTAAAATTTAAAATTTAAAATTCCGAGATTCCG
>CM065431.1:0-15000 GCA_033030585.1 Hippophae rhamnoides
TAGGCCTGAAGCCTAGGCATGCTAGCCTAGGCCTGAGGCCTAGGCCTGAAGCCTGAAGCCTAGGCCTAGGCCTAAACCTAAACCCTAAACCTAAACCTAAACCTAAGCCCTAAACCTAAACCTAAAACCTGAAACCTAAACCCCTAAACCACACTAGCCACAAACCATAAACCTGGCTTCCTGAACCTAAACCCTAAACCTAAAACCACCTAAACCTAAACACCAGCCTAAACCACTGACACAAACCCTAAACCTGAAGCCTAAACCTAAACTTCGGCCTAAACCTAGCCTAAACCACTAAGCACTGACCTAAACCCTAAACCTAAAGCCTGACCCTAAACCTAGGCCTGAACCCTAAACCTAAACCTAAACCTAAACCCACAAACTTTAAACCTAAACCCCTAAACCTAAGCCTAAACCTACAAGCTAAACCCTAAACCTAAACCTAAACCCTAAACCTAAACCCTAAAACCCCTAGGCACCTAAACCTAAACCCCTAAACCCTAAACCACAAAGCCTAAACCTAAGCCACCTAAACCTAAACCTAAACCTAAACACCTTTCTAAACCTAAACCCTAAACCATAAACCTAAACCCTAAACCTAAACCACAAACCTAAACCTAAACCTAAACCTAAACCTAAACCTAAACCTAAACCTACAACCCTAAACCCTAAACCTGGCCTAAACCCCTAAACCCTAAACCCCAAACCTAAACACACAAACCTAAACCTGGCCTAAACCCTAAACCTAAGCCTAAACCTAAACCTAAACCTAAACTAAACCTAAACCTAAACCTAAACCTAAACCTAAACCTAAACCTAAACCTAAACCCTAAACCTAAAGCCTAAACCTAAACCTAAACCCTGGCTTCAAACCTAAACCTAAACCCTAAACCTAAACCTAAACCCTAAGCCTAAAGCCTAAACCACTGGGCACAAACCTGAAACCTAAACACTAAACCTAAACCTGAGCACTGGCCTAAAGCCTAAACCTAAACCTAAACCACTAAACCCTAAAGCCCTAAACCTAAACGCCTAAACGCAGCGCTAAACCTAAAGCCATAAGCCTAAACCTAAACCTAAACCCTAAACCTAAACCCTAAACCTAAACCACTAAACCCTAAACCCTAAACCTAAACCTAAACCTAAACCCTAAACCTAAACCCTAAACCTAAACCTAAAGCCCTAAACCCTAAACCCTAAAGCCTAAACCTAAACCTAAACCTAAACCTAAACCTAAACCTAAACCCTAAACCCTAAACCTGAAAACCTAAACCTAAACCTAAACCTAAACCCCTAAACCCTAAATACCTAAACCCTAAACCCTAAACCCTAAACCCTGAAACCCTAGGCCTAAACCCTAAACCCTAGGCTTCAAACCTAAACCCCTAAACCTAAACCCTAAACCCTAAACCCTAAACCACAAACCTAAACCTAAACCACTAAACCCTAGAAGCCTAAACACTAAACCTAAACCTAAACCCTAAACCCTAAACCTAAACCCTAAACCTAGCCTAAACCTAAACCCTAAACCTAAACCTACAAGCCACCAAACCTAAACCTAAACCTAAACCATAGTACAACCTAAACCTAAACCTACTGGCCTAAACCCTAAACCTAAACCTAAACCTAAACTAAACCACTAAACCTAAACCTGAAAGGCCTAAAGCCTAGGCATAAACCTGGGCCTAAACCTAAACCTGAAACCTAGGCCTAAACCCTAAACTAAGCCTGAAAGCCACTAAACCTAAACCACACAAACCCTAAACCTAAACCCTAAAAGCCACTGGCTTCTAAAAGGCTACAAACCCTAAACCTAAACCTAAACCTAAACCCTAAACCTAAACCTAAACCCTAAACCTAAACCTAAACCTAAACCTAAACCTAAACCTAAACCCTAAACCCTAAACCTAAACCCTAAACCTACGACACCTAAAACCTAAACCCTGAAAGCCTAAACCTAAACCTAAACCTAAACACTAAACCACAAGCCTAATACCTACAAACCTAAACCCTAAACCACTAAACCCTAAACCCTAAACCTAAACCTACAAACCTGGCTTTTTTTTTTTTTTTTTTTTTTAAACCCTAAACCCTAAACCCTAAACCCTAAACCTACAACCTAAACCTGAAAACCCTAAAGCACCACACCACTGACCCTAAACCCTAAACCTAAACCCTAAACCCTAAACCTTCTAAACCTGGCTAAACCACTAAACTTTTCAGCCTTTAAACCTACAACCCTGAAGCCTAAACCTAAACCTGAAACCTAAACCTGAAACCTAAACCCTAAACCTAAACCTAAACCTAAACCTAAACCCCTAAACCTAAACCCTAAACCTAAACCCTAAACCTAAACCAAAACCTAAACCTAAACCCTAAACCCTAAACCTAAACCTAAGAAACCCTAAACCTAAACCCTAAACCCACAAACCTTCTAAACCTAAACCTAAACCCTAAACCCTAAACCTAAACCTAAACCTAAACACTAAACCTGACACAAACCCTAAACCTAAGCCACCTAAACCCTGGCTTCCCTCTCTCCTCTGGTACCTAGGCCTGGGCCTAGGCCTAAACCTGGGCACTGAGGCCTAGGCCTGAAGCCTGGGCGCAAAGCCTAAACTGAGAGGCCTAAACCCTAAAACCTGAAGCCTGGAAGCCACTAAAGCCACTGAGCCTAAACCCTAAACCTAAACCTAGGCCTAAACCTAGGCCTAAACCCTACTAAACCTAAACCTAAACCTAAACCTAAACCCCTAAACCTAAACCATAAACCACTGAAACTCCCTAAACCTAAACCTGTTTTAAACCTAAACCCTAAACCTTCTAAACCTAAACCTAAACCTAAACCTAAACCTAAACCCTAAAGCCTAAACCCTAAACCTAAACCCTGAAACCTAAACCTGAAACCTAAACCACAAACCTGAAACCTGAACCTAAACCTAAACCCTAAACCTAAACCTAAACCCTAGGCTGTAACCCTAAACCTAAAGGCCTGAACCTAAACCCTAAACCCTAAACCTGAAGCCCGGCCTAAACCACTAAACCCTAAACCTGAACCCTAAACCCTAGGCACTGGTACTGAAGCCTAAACCTGAAACCTAAACCTAAACCCTAAACCCTAAACCCTAAACCCTAGGCTTCCCAAACCCCTAAACCCCTAAACCCTAAACCTAAAACCTAAACACTAAACCTAAACCCTAGCCACGAACCCTAAACCACTAAACCTAAACCCTAAACCCTAAACCTAAACCCTAAACCCTAAACCCTAAACCTAAACCCTAAACCTAAACCTAAACCCTAAACCTAAACCCTAAACCCTAGAACACTAAACCTAAACCTAAACCTAAACCTGAAACCACAAACCTCAAACCTAAACCCTAAACCCTAAACCCCTAAACCACTAAACCCTAAACCCTAAACCCTAAACCCTAAACCCTAAACCCTAAACCTAAACCTAAACCCTAAACTGCCTAAACTTCCAACCTAAACCCTAAACCACAAACCTAAACCCTAAACCCCCTGAAACCTAAACCTAAACCCTAAACCTAAACCTAAACCTAAACCTAAACCTAAACCCTAAACCCTAAACCTAAACCTAAACCTGAAGCCTAAACCACAAACCTAAACCTAAACCAGCACTAAACCTAAACCTGAAACCTAAAACCACTAAACCTAAACCTAAACCTAAACCACTGAAACCCTAAACCTGCAAACCTAAACCCTAAACCTCAAACCTAAACCCTAAACCCTAGACCTAAACCTCAAACCCTAAACCTAAACTGAAACCTAAACCCTAAACCTAAACCTAAACCTAAACCTAAAACCCCTAAACACAAAACCTGGCCTAAACCTAAACCTACAAACGCCTAAACCTAAACCTAGGCACTAAACCTGACAGGCACTGAAGCTAAACCCTAAACCCTAAACCCTAAACCCTAAACCCTAAACCTAAAGGCCACTAAACCCTAAACCCTAAGAAAACCCTAAACCCTAAACCCTAAACCCTAAACCCTAAACCCTAAACCTAAACACCAACCTAAACCCCTGGGCCTAAACCCTAAACCTAAACCTAAACCTAAAACCCTAAACCTAAACCTAAAGCCACTAAACCACTAAACCCTAAACCCTAAACCCTAAACCCCTAAACCCTAAACCTAAACCCTAAACCTAAACCACAAACCTAAACCTAAAGCCTAAACCACTAAACCCTAAACCTAAACCCTGAAACCTAAACACTAAACCACTAAACCCTAAGCCTAAACCCTGAAACCTAAACCCTGAAACCCTAAACCTAAACCCTAAACCTAAACCCTAAACCCTAAACCTAAACCCTAAACCTAAAACCTAAACCTAAACCTGGAAAACCTAAACCTAAACCTAAACCTGGCTTTGAAAGCCTAAACCCTAAACCACTAAACCTAAACCCTAAACACTAAACCTAAACCCTAAACCTAAACCTAAAGCCTAAACCTAGGCCTAAACCACCCTAAACCCTAAACCTAAACCTAAACCCACAAACCCTAAACCCTAAACCACAAACCTAAACCCTAAGAACCCTAGAAAACCTAAACCACTAAGCCAACCCTAAACCTAAACCCACAAACCTAAACCTGGCCTGACAACCCTAAACCTAAACCCTAAACCCTAAACCTAAACCACTAAACTGCAGCCTAAACCCTAAACCTAAACCACTGAAACCTAAACCTAAACCCTAAACCCTAAACCTAAACCTAAACCTAAACCTAAACCCTAAACCTGAAACCCACTAAACTACTAAACCCTACACCTAAACCTAAAACCCTAAACCTAAACCTAAACCTAAACCTAAACCTAAACCCTGAAAGCCTAAACCACTGAAACCCTAAACCTATAAACCCTAAACCACCTAAACCCCTAAGCACTAAAGCCTAAACCTGGCTTCAAACACTGGCCACAACCCTAAACCACTAAACCCTAAACCCTAAACCACAAGCCACTAAACCCTAAACCCTAAACCTAAACCTGACAGCCTAAACCCCTAAACCCTAAACCTAAACCTAAACCCTGAAACCTAAACCCTAGAACCACTAAACCCTAAACCTAAACCTGAAGCCTAAACCCACTAAACCCTAAACCCTAAACCACTAAACCTTTAAACCTGAAGCACTAAACCCCTAAACCTAAACCCTAAACCCTAAACCCACTGGCTTTCAAACCCTGAAACCTAAACCACTAAACCACTAAACCTGGCCTAAACCTGCAAACCACTAAACCCTAAACCTAGAAGCCTAAACCTAAACCTAAACCCTAAACCCTAAAGCCTGAAGCCTGACCTAAAGGCTTCCTAGGCCTAAACCTAAACCCTAAACCTGAAGCCACAAACCTAAACCCTAAACCCTGAGCCTGAAGCCTAAACCTAGGCACTGGAAGCCTAAACCTAAACCCTAAACCCTAAACCACTACAACCCTAAACTTTTAACCCTAAACCTAAACCCTAAACCTAAACCCTAAACCCTAAACCCTGACCTGAACCTAAACCACTAAACCCTTTAAACCCTGGAAACCCTAAACCTAAACCAAACCCTAAACCTAAACCTAAACCTAAACCTAAATACCCTAAACCACTAAACCTAAACCCCTAAAACCACAAACCTAAACCACCTAAACCTAAACCCTACAACCCTAAACCCTAAAGCCTAAACCTAAACCACTAAACCCCCTAAACCCTAAACCCTAAACCTAAAACCCTAAACCACTAAACCTGAGCCTGAAGCCACTGAAAACCACTGGGCAGCTAAGAAGCCTAAACCTAAACCCCTAAACCCTAAACCTTAAACCCTAAACCTAAACCTGGCTTCCACAAACCCTGAAGCACTAAACCTAAACACTAAACCACTAAACCTAAAGCCCCTAAACCCTGAAACCCTAAACCTAAACCTAAACCCTAAGACACTAAACCCTAAACCTAAACCTAAACCTAAACCTAAACCCTATGAACCCTAAACCTAAACCTAAACCTGGCGAAACCTAAAACCCTAAAGCCTTGCAAAGGCCTAAACCTAAACCCTAAACCACTAAGCCACAGGCACTGAACACTGACCTAAACCTGGCTTTTAAACCCACAAACCTAAACCCTAAAACCCTAAACCCTAAACCCTAAACCCTAAACCTAAACCCCTAAACCCTAAACCTAAACCCTAAACCACTAAACCCTAAACCTGAAACCTAAACCCTGAAACCTGTGACACAACCCTACAACCCTGAAACCCTGAAACCTAAACCTAAACCACTAAACCTCGAAACCTGAAACCCTAAACCTAAACCTAAACCCTAAACCTAAACCCTAAACCTAAACCTAAACCCTAAACCCTAAACCCTAAACCTAAACCCTAAACCCCTAAACCTAAACCTAAACCCTAAACCTAAACCCTAAACCCTAAACCCTTTAAACCCTAAACCTCAAAGCCTAAACCTAAACCTAAACCCTAAACCCTAAACCCTAAACCCTAAACCTAAACCCTAAACCCTAAACCTAAACCTAAACCCTAAACCTAAACCTAAACCCTAAACCCTAAACCCTAAACCTAAACCCTAAACCTAAACCCTAAACCATAAACCCTAAAGCCCTAAACCACTAAAGCCTAAGCCTATAAGCCTAAACCTAAACCTAAACCCTAAACACTAAACCTAAACCCTAAACCCTAAACCCTAAACCTAAACCCTAAACCTAAACCTAAACCTAAACCTAAAACCTGAAACCTAAAACCTAAACCCTGAAACCTAAACCTAAGCCTAAACCTAAACCTAAACCTAAACCTAAACCCTAAACCTAAACCCCTAAACCCTAAACCTAAACCCTAAACCTAAACCTAAACCCTAAACCTAAACCCTAAACCTAAGCCTGACACAAAATACAAAACCTAGGCCTAGGCTTTCAAAGGCCCTTTAAACCTAAGCTAAACCTGAAGCCTAAACCTAAACCTAAACCTAAACCCTAAACCACTAAACCTAAACCCTAAACCTAAACCCACACAAACCTAAACCCCTAAACCAAACCTAAGCACTAAACCCTAAACCCTAAACCCACAAACCTAAACCCTAAACCCTAAGCCTTTCAAACCTAAACCTAAACCTAAACCTAAAACCCTAAACCTAAACCACTATTCAACCTAAACACTAACACCTAAACCTACAAGCCTAAACCCTAAACCCTAGAAGCCTAAACCCTAAACCTACTAACCCTAAACCCTAAACCCTAAACCTAAACCCTAAACCCTAAACCTAAACCCTAAACCTAAACCTAAACCCCTAAACCTAAACCCTAAACCCTAAACCCACCTGAAACCTAAACCCTAAACCCACTAAACCACTAAACCCTAAACCACAAACCAAAGCCTAAACCCTAAACCCTAAACCTAAACCTAGGCCTACAGGCCTGGAAACCTGAAACCCTAAACCCTTTAAACCTACACAAACCTAAACCTAAACCCTAAACCCTAAACCCTAAACCCTAAAGCCTAGGCCCTACAACCCTAAACCTGAAACCTAAACCTGGGCCTAAACCCTAAACCTAAACCACCAAACCTAAACCCTGAACCTAAACCCTAAACCTAAACCACCAAACCACAAGCCTAAACCTAAACCTAAACCCTAAACCTAAACCTAAACACTAAAACCCTAAACCTAAACCTAAACCTAAACTGCCTAAACCACCAAACCCTAAACCTAAACCCTAAACCTAAACCTAAACCCTAAACCTAAACCACAAACCTAAACCCTAAACCTAAACCTAAAACCTAAACCACAAACCTAAACCTAAACCTAAACCCTAAACCACTAAACCTAAACCTAAACCTAAACCCCTAAAGCCTAAACCTAAACCTTTAAACCTAAACCCTAAACCTAAACCTAAACCTAAACCCTAAACACAAACCACCAAGCCCTAAACCTAAACCCTAAACCACTGACCACTGACCTAAACCTAAACCCTAAACCCTAAACCTAAACCTAAACACGAAACCTAAACCTAAACCCTAAACCACTAAACCTAAAGCCTAAACCCTAAACCCTAAACCTAAACCTAAACCCCTAAACCTAAACCCTAAACCCTAAACCCTAAACCCTAAACACACTAAACCCTAAACCCTAAACCCTAAACCTAAACCCTAAACCTAAGCTTACAAACCTGAAAACCTAAACCTAAACCTAAACCTAAACCTAAACCTAAACCCCTAAACCTAAACCCTAAACCTAAACCTAAACCTAAACCTGAAACCTGAAAGCCTGAAACCTAAACCTAGGCTTCAAGCCACAAGCCTAAACCTAGCGACCTAAACCTAAACCTAAAGCCACAAGCCTAAAACCTAAACCTAAGCCTAAACCCTAAACCCTAGGCACCCCTAAACCCTAAACCCTAAACCCTAAACCTAAACCTTTAAACCTGAAACCTACAAGCCTGAAACCACTAAGCCTAAACCTACAAACCCTAAACCTAAACCCTAAACCTGGGCCTAAACTGCTAGGCCTGGAAACCCCTATAAACCCTAGGAAACCTAAACCTAGAAGCCTAAAGCCTGCCAAGCAATTTAACCCTAAACCCCTAAAACCCTAAACCCTAAACCCTGACATAAGCCTCAAACCTAAAGCCTAAACCCTAAACCTTTACAAACCCTGAACCTAAACCTAAACCCTAAACCCTGAAGCCTAAACCACTAAACCTACGACCCCTGACCTAAACCTAAACCTAAACCTAAACCTAAACCTGAAACCTAGGCAACCTAAACTGACACCTAAACCCCTAAACCTAAACCCTAAACCACCAAACCTAAACCTAAAACCCTAAACCTAAACCACTACCAACCCTAAACCACAAACCTAAACCCTAAACCCTAAACCTAAACCTAAACCTAAACCCTAAACCCTAAACCCTACTAAAGCCTAAACCTAAACCTAAGCCTAACCTGTGCTAATACTGGCCAAACCTAAACCACACAAGCCTAAACCCTAAACCACTAAACCACTAAACCCTAAGCCACAAGCCTTGTACTAAACCCTAAACCTAAACCTAAACCTAAACCTAAACCTAAACCTAAACCACTAAACCTAAACCCTAAACCTAACCCTAACCTAAACCCTAAACCTAGGCAACCTAAACCTAAACCTAAACCTAAACTACTAAACCTAAACCTAAACCCTACAACCTAAACCTAAACCACAAACCTAAACCCTAAACCACACCTAAAGCCTAAACCTAAACCACTAAACCTAAACCTAAACCTAAACCCTAAACCTAAACCACTAAACCCTAGAACCCTAAACCCTACAAACCTACTAAACCCTGAAACCCTTTAAACCTAAACCCTAAACCCTAAAGCCTGACCCCTAAACCCTAAACCTAAACCTAAACCTAGGCAAACCTAAACCCTAAACCTAAACCTAAACCTAAACCACACAAACCTAAACCTAAACCCTAAACCCTGAAACCACTAAACCCTGGCTTTTAAACCTGGGCCTAAACACTAAACCTAGAACCTAAACCACTGAGCCACAAACCTAAACCTAAACCCTAAACCTAAACCCTGAACCACTAAACCCACTAAACCCTAAACCCTAAACCCTAAACCCTAAACCTAAACCTCAAACCTGAGCCTGAAGCCACTGAAGCCTTTCAAACCCCGCTAAACCCTAAACCTTTCAGGCCACTGGCCTGAAACCTAAACCTACGAACGCAGGCCTAAACCTAAACCGCTAAGCGCGACCTCAAACCTAAACCTGGGCCATGGGCCTAAACCTGAACCTAAACCACTAAACCTAAACCATAAACCTGTAAACCCTAAACCACAAACCGCGAAGTAGCAACCTGGAAACCCTTTAAACCTAAACCATAAACCTGGTAACAGGCCTAAACCTAAACCTAAACCTAAACCAAAGGCCTAAACCTAAACCCTGGGCTAAACCCCTAAACCACTAAACCCACTAAACCTAAACCCCTAAACCCTAAACCTAAACCTAAACCCAAACCTAAACCACACAAACCTAAACCTAAACCCTAAACCTAAACCTAAACCTGGGCTGCAAACCTAAACCTAAACCTACAGCCACTAAACCTAAACCTAAACCTGGGCCAAAGGCCACTAAACCTGAAACCCTAAACCTAAAGCCTAAGCACTAGGCCACCCTGAAGCCTAGGCCTAAACCTAAACCACTGAAGCCTAAACCGCTAAACCTGAAGCCTAAACCTAGGCCTGGGCCACTAAACCACACAGGCCTAAACCTAAACCTAAACCTAAAGCCTAAGGCCACTGAAGCCTGAGCCTGAGGCCTGAGCCACTGACCTTCTAAACCTAAACCTAGGCCACCCTAAAGCCTAGGCCTAAACCTGAAACCTGGGCCTTTCCCAAGCCTAAAACACCAGCCTAAACCTAAACCTAAACCTAAACCTACTAAACCCTTTAAACCTAAACCACCAAGCCTAAACCTAAACCTAAAGCCTAAACCCTATTTTTAAACCCTAAACCACTAACCCTAAACCTAAACCTAAACCTAAACCCTAAACCTAAACCCTAAACCTAAACCTAAACCACTAAACCCTAAACCCTAAACCCTAAACCTAAACCCTTTAAACCTAAACCACAAACCTAAACCCTAAACCTAACCTAAACCTAAACCACTAAAGCCTAAACCACAACCTAAACCTTTAAACCCTAAACCCTAAACCCTAAACCTAAACCACAAGCTACAAGCCTAAACCCTAAGCCACACAAGCCTAAACCCTGAAAGCCTAAACCCTTTAAACCCTAAACCTAGGCCACTGAACCACTAAACCTAAACCCTAAACCCTAAACCTGAAACCCTAAACCTAAACACTAAGACCCTAAACCCTAAACCCTAAACCTAAACCCTACAAACCCTAAACCTAAACCTAAACCTAAACCACTAAACCTAAACCTAAACCTAAACCACTAAACCCCTTTAAACCTAAACCCTAAAACCCCACTAAACTGGCCTAAAACCCTAAACCCACTAAGCACCTAGGCACTGGCCTAAACCTAAACCCTGAAAACCTAAACCACTAAACCCTGACTAAACCCACAAACCACTAAAACCACTAAACCCTAAACCTAAACCCTAAACCTAAACCTGGCTTTAAACCTAAACCACAAACCTACGAACCCTAAACCTAAAGCCTAAACCTAAACCTAAACCTAAACCTAAACACAAGCCTAAACCTAAACCCTAAACCTAAACCACAAACCTAAACCCTAAATACCTAAACCTAAACCCTAAACCCTGACAAACCTAAACCTAAACCTAAACCCTAAACCCTAAACCTAAACCCTAAACCCTAAACCTAAACCTAAACCTGAAACCTAAACCCTAAACCCTAAACCTACAAACCTAAACCACTAAACCCTAAACACAGCCTAAACCTAAAGCCTAAACCCTAAACCTAAACCTGAGCCTAAACCCTAAACCTGACCTAAACCCACTAAACCTAAACCCTAAACCTAAAGCCTAAACCTAAAAACCCCTAAACCCTAAACCCTAAACCCTAAAGCCTAGGCTTACTAGCTTCTAAACCTAAACCCTAAGGCCTAAACCACTAAACCTAAACACAAACCCTAAACCTAAACCCTAAACCCTAAACCTAGGCCTAACCCTGTGCAAACCTGGAAGCCTAAAGCCACTGAAACCCTAAACCCTAGGCAAACCCTGAAACCTAAACCTGAAGCCACTAAACCTAAGGCCCTAGGCCGAACCACAAACCCTGAGCCTTCTTTAGGCCTAGGCCACAGGCCTAGGCCTAGGCCTAGGCCTAGGCCTGGAAGCTGAGCCCTGAGCCTAGGCCTAGGCCTGGAGGCCACTGAAGCCTGAGCCTGGGCCTGAGCCTAGGCCTGAGCCTGGGCCTGGGCCTGAGCCTAGGCCTGAGCCTAGGCCTGGGCCTAGGCCACAAATACTGAAGCCTGCCGACACAAACCCTAAGCCTAGGCCTAAACCTAAACCCTAAACCCTAAACCCTAAACCTAAGCCCCTAAACCCTAAAGCCACTAAACCTAAACCTGAAACCCTAAACCTAAACCTAAACCCTAAACCTGGCCTAAACCCACTAAACCTAAACCTAAGCCTAAACCACTAAGCCTGAAGCCACACAAACCCTAAACCTGGCTTTAGGCTTCTAAACCTATTTTTGAACCTAAACCTGAAACTAAACCTAAACCCTAAACCTAAACCTAAACCTAAACCTAAACCTAAACCCTAAAACCTAAACCCTAAACCTAAACCTAAACCCTAAACTAAACCTAAAACCTAAACCCTAAACCCTAAACCTAAACCCTGACCTAAACCTAAACCTAAACCCACTAAACCTGCAACCCTAAACCTAAACCCTAAACACTAAACCTAAACCCTAAACCACAAGCCTAAACCTAAACCTAAACCACTAAACCTCAAACCACTAAACCTAAACCTAAACCTAAACCCTGAAGCCTAAACCTAAACCTAAGCCTGAGGCCTGAGCCTAGGCCTAGGCCACTGAGCCATGAGCCTGAGCACTGAGCCTGAGCCTAGGCCACTAGGCACTGAGGCCTGAGGCCTAAACCTAAGGCACTAAAACCCACTGAGCCACTGGCTTCTGGGCCTAAACACAAACCTAGGCCACTGAAAGCCTAAAGGCCTAGGCCCTGAGGCCTAGGCCTAGGCCTAGGCCTAAACCTGGGCCTGGGCCACAGGCCTGAGCCTGGAGGCCACAGGCCTGAGCCACTGAGCCTGAGCCTAGGCCTGAGCCTGGGCCACTGAGCCTGGGCCCTGAGCCTGAGCCACCAGGCCTGAGCCCTGTAGGCCTAGGCCACTGAGCCTGAGCCTGGGCCCTGGGCCTGAGCCTAGGCCTAGGCCATGAGCCTGAGCCTAGGCCTGAGCCCAGGCCTGGGCCTGAGCCTAGGCCTGAGCCTGGAGGCCTGAGCCTAGGCCACTGAGCCTGGGCCTGAGCCTGAGCCCTGGGCTAGGCCTGAGCCTAGGCCTGGGCCTGGGCCACCCAGGCCTGGGCCTGAGCCTGAGCCTGAGCCTGGGCCTAAACCACTAAACCTAAACCCTAAACCCAGGCCTAAACCTAAACCCTAAACCTAAACCTAAACCACAAGCCTAAACCACTAAACCTAGGCCTGGGCTAGGCCTGAGCCTGGGCCACTGAGCCTAGGCCTAGGCTGAACCCTAAACCTAAACCTAAACCCAGGCACTGACCTTTAAACCCTAGGCCTAAACCCTAAACCTAAACCTAAACCCTAAACCCTAAACCCACAAACCTAAACCTAAACCCACAAACCCTAAGCCACACAAACCCTAAACCACTAAACCCTAAACCCTAAACCCTAAACCTAAACCCTAAACCCTAAACCTAAACCTAAACCACAAACCCTAAACCCTAAACCTAAACCTTCAAACCCTAAACCTAAACCCTAAACCCTAAACCCACTGAAACCCTAAACCCTAAACCTAAACCCTAAACCCTAAACCACTAAACCCTAAAGCCTAAACCCACTAAAGCCTAAACCTGCTAAAGGCCTAAACCACTAAACCTAAACCCTAAACCCTAAACCCTAAACCCTAAACCCTAAACCACAAACCTGGCTTATAAACCCTAAACCCTAAACCCTAAACCCTAAACCTAAACCCTAAACCCTAAACCCTAAACCACAAACCTAAACCCTAAACCTAAACCACAAGCCTAAACCTAAACCTAAACCACTAAACCTACAACCTAAAACCCCTAAACCCTAAACCTAAACCCTAAACCCTAAACACTAAACCTGAAACCTAAACCACTAAACCTAAACCTAAACCTAAACCTAAACCACTAAACCACTAAACACTAAACCTAAAGCCCTAAACCCTGAAACCCTAAACCTAAACCCTAAACCCCTAAACCACAAACCACTAAACCCTAAACCCTAAACCTAAACCCACTAAACCTAAAACCTAAACCTAAACCTAGCCTAAACCCTAAACCCTAAACCTAAAGCCTAAACCTAAAACCTAAACCCTAAACCCTAAACCTAAAGCCTAAACCTAAACCTAAACCTAAACCCTAAACCTAAACCTAAAGCCTAAACCCTAAACCTAAACCCTAAACCCCTAAACCTAGCCTAACCCTAAACCCTGAAACCCTAAACCACACAAACCTAAACCACTAAACCTAAACCTAAACCTACTAAACCATAAACCCTAAACCTAAACCCTAAACCCTAAGCCACTAAACCCTAAACCCTAAACACCTAAACCCTAAACCCTAAACCTAAAACCTAAACCTAAAGCCTATTACTAAACCACACAAGCCTAAACCTAAACCCTAAACCCTGAACCTAAACCCTAAACCCTAAACCCCTAAACCTAAACCCTAAACCTAAACCCTGAAACCTAAACCCTAAACCCTAAACCTAAACCCTAAACCCTAAACCTAAACCCACAAACCCCTAAACCCTAAGCCACAAACCCTAAACCCTAAACCCCTAAACCCTAAACCTAAACCCTAAACCCTAAACCTAAACCCTGAAACCACTAAACCTAAACCCTAAACCTAAACCTAAACCTAAACCACAAGCAAACCCTAAACCTAAACCACAAACCACTAAACCTAAACCTAAACCCTAGGCACAAACCCTGAAACCCTAAACCCTAAACCTAAACCCTAAACCTAAACCTAAACCTAAACACACAAGCCTAAACCCTAAACCTAAACCACTAAACCACAAGCCACTAAACCCTGAAACCTAAACCCTAAACCCTAAACCTAAACCTGCAAACCTAAACCCTAAACCTAAACCTAAACCTAGGCAAACCCACTAAACACTAAAACCACAAACCTAAACCTAAACCTAAACCTAGCCCTAAACCCTAAACCTAAAACCTGGCCTAATACACAAACCTAAACCTGAAACCACACAAACCTAAACCTAAACCACTAAACACTAAACCTAAACCTAAACCTAAAGCCTAAACCTAAACCTAAACCACAAACCTAAACCA